>MDYQ01000470.1:0-10483 GCA_003024175.1 Planoprotostelium fungivorum | reverse complement strand
CTCTACTTGAAGCTCTTCTCCAAACCTTTTCGATTGTTCTTCATCATCTTTCGGATCTGGGAGTTGAGATCTTTCACGACTATGTTACATATGACCACGGTATAGAACTCGCTGATCCTCTTCAAGCTGTTCGTCAGACTCGTGCTCGATTTACCATTGTAATGTTCGATCCATTTACCTTCCTCATCATCAGTCCACCATCTTCATCATCATCATCTCACCCAAAACTTGACTGGAATCGAACAATTCATTGAGAGTGGAGACGTAGAGGAGTATGGTCTCGTCTCTGAAAAGAGTTCAGTGTCCTTGCATTCACGAGTGAACTAATACTCACGCCTTCTGTCCTCTTAGCCCCACGCTGATTCCTTTTGCACCTCTGGCGATCTTCTCTCCTACTTTCTTAAATACGGTATTCATACCCTTCTCCTGTCATCGCGTCAGAAATAAAAGTAAATAAAAGATCCGCCCGAGATGGTTCGATTATCTTCGTTTTCCTCATCTCACCTTCTTCGGTGTGTCCTCTAAATATTCGGGCACGTAACCCAAGGCCTTCGACAGAGTGTTTTGTATGACTCCTAATTGGATGCAGAAGCCTTCTAATTCCTATTCAAAGGTGTGAGCGAGTCGAAGAGAGAGGTCCCTCACCCTCGTGATGGTGTCTGAGTCTTCGGTCTTGATTTCAGATAACTTCTGGACGTACTGCAGGAGGTTGTCCGTGCAAGACTGCTTGCTGCTCAGACCCATACTCTTTTTACTTCCAGATTGGACCCTTTGTCTACGTCAATACGAATGAATCGAAGAGATGCAAGATGAGAAGACGGATTCGATTAGATGATGTGATGATGATGGTGAGAGGAGAGGAGAGAATGGAAGACGTACCACGTCGTGGGAGAGAGCCAGATGTCGGGGGTGAGATAACCACCTTGACTGATGGTCTTTGAGAAGATCTTCATCAACCAGAACGGTTGTAAGGCAGCATTACTCGGTGGTTTGTCTGGCATGTCCTGCTCGATCGTTAGAGGTGGTTGGCGATGAGAGCGGAGATGAAGATGAATCGATGAGATGTAACGTACACCACTGGATGACTCTTCTGTAAACTCTGGACGAATGGGACCGATGGACATCCTATTGCTATAAAAGTTTTCAGAGTCAAGCTTCGAATGACATCGGCTCACGAAGGTGACACAGGTACTTGTTTCTCTAGTTCATCGATCCTCTCATTGTATTGCCGTAACTGTTCGGGTTAGATGAACATCGCAGTCGACAACTCACCAGTGTCTCGATCTTGGATCGATTTTCTTCGGGCATGTTATCCATCTCATTTTCCAATATACGCGTCTTTGCACGAGTGAGCGATTGTTTAGAAGTCGACATACTCACAGCCAGTTTATAGTTTGTGATAGCAGCCAAGATAGCTCCTTTCCGATCGAAATCGACAGCCAGTGTCGCGTATTGAAGAGCCGGCACTATTCTCTTCATCAGCGTCGTCTGATCCATGTTGGCCTTATTAGCGCCTCCCTCCATTTTTGTGAGGAAATGAAGTGACGGTGTTACAAGGGTATGAGAGGATCGAGATGGTGAAGCGACGGAAGACCTCAGACGATGAAAGTCCAGAAGCTGAGCCCGATCGTTTAGATAAAATATGGGCTGAGGTGTAGATGACACAGTAATTAACGTTTCTGGACAGACGAAAGGAAGAGCACAGTAATTAACAAAGAACATAGAATGAGATTCAATGCATACACTGCTGCCTGCTCTATGAGAAGCAAAATCTTCTGCCAAGAATAAAATCAAGGTGAAGTAGAATTTATTCCAGCCGTGAAGATGGTCACGTGATTCAGTTTTTCTGGTTGGTAGTCAAATGGTGCATTGAGAATGGATCACTTCTCTCCCGACTACTGGAATATGCACGACAAAAAAATTAGTGATCCAAATGCATGGACACCAACCAGAAAAACCAAATCACGTGTTCAAGTTCACGGCGTGAAGAAAGACGGGACGGATTTTTTTGAACACTTTTTAACATAACACCTCCTCACCAGCATGAGCATCAGCATAGACTCCATTGCCAAAGAACAACTCAAAGGATATAGACTTCAGCATGAGGAACTCTTACAACGCCAACTTGACAAAAAAGAGAGAACATGGAGCAAATGAGAGACGTGTATTTTCCGTTTATTTCCCAACTACGTCTAAGTGATGAGACGAGGTTCTCACGACTGATAGCACTTACAGTTAGACACCTTTGGTAGGATAATGGTCATTGTATTGAAGCAGAGAACGGCGTAAGGACCTGCAAGACAAGATTACGCCCCTTTTGTTTGCCCCTTGGTAATGTGTCTTGCTGATGTCTCGCAGCGTCTCGTCCAAACAATCGGGGGTAATTGTCCAGCAAGACGCTACGAGACAAGCAGGAGACATGATGTAAAGCATCAAATTGGAGGGGCGTAAACTTGTCTCGCAGGTCCTTAGAGAACGGAGAAATTTAATAAAATATTTTGCAAATGAGAGATGGTGATCTCTCTTTTTTGTCAGGTTGGCGTTTTACCTGGTTACCCCAAGACCACCAGTCCTGCCATTGACATTGAAGGAGATGAGATGATGGGCGGCACTTTGAAAGTCTACTCAATTCCACACTGAGGATCTCATCACTCTACCCAACATTCAATTGCTGTACAAAACCACCATCATGAGCCAGAAGCTTTTCATAGCAGTTTACTGTGCCTGCCTCATCCATTCCCCAGGGAGATCACTTTCACATATTTGCTGTGGCAAGCAATTGGGGGACAGCATCAGTTCTGAGTGAGCACTTTTGACTGTGCTATAAGATCAGAAAGGGTTGTGGCTAAGAGGCAGGAATTGTACGCAACATTTTCTAAATTGCATTTTAGTCTCTTAGCACTGTAGGATGACGCACTATGATCTAAATGTACTCTATGTGCTGTTGGATTGATTTTTTGAAAAGTTTTTTGTACTCTTGGTGATGATTTTTACAAAAAGCTAAACAGCAGAAGCAATTTAGCTCTGATACTGGGAGTGCTTAAGCAATATTGCTCCGCAGAGGAATCAGATGATCCATACACTATGTACTTATGGTCACAGATTGATCCCATAGTTGTTGATAAAGCTAAAGCGATTTAGCTGAAATGATGAACGCGATTTAGCCCAATGTTGCATATAAACCCTGCCTCTTAGCCACCCCCCCAGAATCCCACCAAGATGATGGGCATCTGAAATATTGGATGAGATCATGTCACAGTTTGACCCTGATATTCAATACAAAGATTCAACAGATCACAAGCTACATTGACCAGAGATGTTTAGAAATTTTATAGAATGGAACTCTATACAATACATCATCCACAATGCAGGCTGCAGAACGCCTTCAACTGTCAATCAAAACTCATCAGAAAAAGCCAAATCTGCATGATCACTATTGACAAATCTTCAAGTCAGATTCTATGGTATTGTGCCACCTTAAAGAGTGACATCAAGCATCAGAGACAAATTGAGAACTTCATAGAAGGTCAGGAGATGGTAAACGCTGTATCACATGAGAGATGTGTTGGCCTCTTGGTTCTGACAGGCATGATGAATATCTATGTTCTACACGTTGAGCCATTCAACATGGAAATGATCCAAATGGCCTTCACAATTGTATTTTATTTGTTGTGTTTCATGATGATTCAGATGGTACTCTTGTCTCTCTCAATGAAGTTTCTCATTCTATTGTGATGAAGTGCAGAACCAAATCCATCAATTGATTGCTTTTCTCACTTCTCCTCATCCCTTTTTGTCGTAATACATTACTCTAACTCTTCGTCCTGTGGTCAGGTTTGAGCACAATCTCTCACGGAACATCACTACCCAGTGACCTTTTCTTGTGGCAAACAAGCTTTCTCTGATGCTGAGACTCTTCACTTATGTCTCTGATCTGGGGGATGGTGGCTAAGAAGCAGGGTTTATATGCAACATTGGGCTAAATTGCTTTCATTATTTCTGCTAAATCACTTTAGCCTTACTAACAACTATGGGATCCATCTGTGACCATAAGTGCATAGTGTATGGATCATCTGATTCCTCTGAGAAGCGATATTGCTTGAGCACTCCCAGTATCAGAGCTAAATTGCTTCTGCTGTTTAGCTTTTTGTAAAAATCATCACCAAGAGTACAAAAAACTTTTCAAAAAATCAATCCAACAGCACATAGAGTACATTTAGATCATAGTGCGTCATCCTACAGTGCTAAGAGACTAAAATGCAATTTAGAAAATGTTGCGTACAATTCCTGCCTCTTAGCCACAACCCTTAACCAACATGAAAGGATGTTAACAAAAAAGCACATACGCCAAAATAGGAGAAAAGTCTGACATGAAATGACTAAGTGACATGAGGATGATGTGCATTTATGCACATCATCATAAGTCATCTTAGGAATGGAATGTCAGACTTTTCTCCTATTTTGGCGGAATCAGGGCATCTGGTGCATCTGACTGAGTCAGGAGAATGTGGGTTGGAAGAGGTCTGACCCCCTGGTTCCACGGAGTCCCAACAGTTATGACCAGAGGGGCATGTCAAATCTCAGGGAGGGTAGCAGGTCAGTTTTCACACTTTTCCCAAGTAGAAAGACACATGGCCTACACGGTGGTGTTATCCATTTTTTCGTCCGGACATTTGTAGCAGAGAAAAGTGAGAATTACGCTAAATAATAGCGTACGTATGCTAAAATGTAGCGTAATATGCACTTTACTCAAGTTGNCTGTTTCTACCTCCGACCATTTGCATCAGAGATGAGTGCAAATTACGCTAAGGTCTAGCGTCCGTACGCTAAGCCTTAGCGTACAAATGGCTTTATCTCAGCTGGAAACGACTTTTACCACTTTTCTCTTTCACCGTTGGAATCAGCGCATCTGTCCGAGTCAGAATGATGTATGCTGGAGTGTCTGACCCCCACTTGCCCCAGTGGTGAAATGGCTGATACGCACATCATCATAAGTCATCTTAGGAATGGAATGTCTGATTTTTCTCCTATTTTGGCGGAATCAGGGCATCTGGAGCATCTGACTGAGTCAGGATGATGTGGGTTGGAAATGGTCTGACCCCCTGGTTCCACGGAGTCCCAACAGTTATGACCAGAGGGGCATGTCAAATCTTAGGGAGGGTAACAGGTCAGTTTTCACACTTTTCCCAGGTAGAAAGACACATGGCCTACACGGTGGTGCCATCCATTTTTTCGTCCGGACGTTCATATCAGAGTAAAGTGAGAATTACACTAAATATTAGCGTATGTACACTAAATATTAGCGTAATATGCACTTTGCTCAAGTTGGGCATCGTTTTCGTGACCAGTGTGATATANCCGTACGCTAAGCCTTAGCGTACAAATGGCTTTATCTCAGCTGGAAACAACTTTTACCACTTTTTTCTTTCACCATTGGAATCAGCGCATCTGTCCGAGTCAGAATGATGTATGCTGGTGTCTCTGACCCCCACTTGCCCCAGTGGTGAAATGGCTGCTACGCACATCATCATAAGTCATCTTAGGAATGGAATGTCAGACTTTTCTCCTATTTTGGCGGAATCAGGGCATCTGGTGCATCTGACTGAGTCAGGAGAATGTGGGTTGGAAGAGGTCTGACCCCCTGGTTCCACGGAGTCCCAACAGTTATGACCAGAGGGGCATGTCAAATCTCAGGGAGGGTAGCAGGTCAGTTTTCACACTTTTCCCAAGTAGAAAGACACATGGCCTACACGGTGGTGTTATCCATTTTTTCGTCCGGACATTTGTAGCAGAGAAAAGTGAGAATTACGCTAAATAATAGCGTACGTATGCTAAAATGTAGCGTAATATGCACTTTACTCAAGTTGGGCATCGTTTTCGTGACCAGTGTGATATACCATTGGAATCAGCGCGTCTCAGAGAGTCAGGATGATGTCATTTGAAATGGGTCTGATACCAAATGTATGCATGAGAAAGGGGATCACGTCTGACCTCAGGGAGGGTGCCAGGTCAAGTCTGACACCATGAACATGTAGAACAACACCTGGCCTACTCAGGAGTGGTATCTGTTTTCACCTCCGACCGTTTGCATCAGAGTAACGTGCAAATTACGCTAAGGTCTAGCGTCCGTACGCTAAGGCTTAGCGTACAAATGGCTTTATCTCAGCTGGAAACAACTTTTACCACTTTTCTCTTTCACCGTTGGAATCAGCGCATCTGTCCAAGTCAGAATGATGTATGCTGGGGTCTCTGACCCCCACTTGCCCCAGTGGTGAAATGGCTGCTACGCACATCATCATAAGTCATCTTAGGAATGGAATGTCAGACTTTTCTCCTATTTTGGCGGAATCAGGGCATCTGGTGCATCTGACTGAGTCAGGAGAATGTGGGTTGGAAGAGGTCTGACCCCCTGGTTCCACGGAGTCCCAACAGTTATGACCAGAGGGGCATGTCAAATCTTAGGGAGGGTAGCAGGTCAGTTTTCACACTTTTCCCAGGTAGAAAGACACATGGCCTACACGCTGGTGTAATCTATTTTTTTGTCCGGACGTTCTTATCAGAGAAAAGTGAGAATTACGCTAAATAATAGCGTATGTACGCTAAAATTTAGCGTAATATGCACTTTGCTCAAGTTGGCCATCGTTTTCGTGACCAGTGTGATATACCATTGGAATCAGCGCGTCTCAGAGAGTCAGGATCAGGTCAGTTCAAATCGGTCTGATACCAAATGTATGCATGAGAAACGGAGTCACGTCTGACCTTAGGGATGGTGCCAGGTCGAGTCTGACACCATGACCATGTAGAACAACACCTGGCCTACCCAGGAGTGGTATCTGTTTCCACCTCCGACCATTTGCATCAGAGATGAGTGCAAATTACGCTAAGGTCTAGCGTCCGTACGCTAAGGCTTAGCGTACAAATGGCNATGACTTTTACCACTTTTCTCTTTCACCGTTGGAATCAGCGCATCTGTCCGAGTCAGAATGATGTATGCTGGGGTTTCTGACCCCCACTTGCCCCAGTGGTGAAATGGCTGATACGCACATCATCATAAGTCATCTTAGGAATGGAATGTCTGACTTTTCTCCTATTTTGGCGGAATCAGGGCATCTGGTGCATCTGACTGAGTCAGGATGATGTGGGTCAGAAAGGGTCTGACCCCCTGGTCCCATGGAGTCCCAACAGTTATGACCAGAGGGGCATGTCAAATCTTAGGGAGGGTAGCAGGTCAGTTTTCACACTTTTCCCAGGTAGAAAGACACATGGCCTACACGGTGATGTAATCCATTTTTTCGTCCGGACGTTCGTATCAGAGTAAAGTGAGAATTACGCTAAATATTAGCCTATGTATGCTAAATATTAGCGTAATATGCACTTTGCTCAAGTTGGGCATCGTTTTCGTGACCAGTGTGATATACCATTGGAATCAGCGCGTCTCAGAGAGTCAGGATCAGGTCAGTTCAAATCGGTCTGATACCAAATGTATGCATGAGAAACAGGGTCACGTCTGACCTTAGGGATGGTGTCAGGTCGAGTCTGACACCATGACCATGTAGAACAACACCTGGCCTACCCAGGAGTGGTATCTGTTTCCACCTCCGACCGTTTGCATCAGAGATGAGTGCAAATTACGCTAAGGTCTAGCGTCCGTACGCTAAGGCTTAGCGTACAAATGGCTTTATCTCAGTTGGAAATGACTTTTACCACTTTTCTCTTTGACTGTTGGAATCAGCGCATCTGTCTGAGTCAGAATGATGTATGCTGGGGTTTCTGACCCCCACTTGCCCCAGTGGTGAAATGGCTGATACGCACATCATCATAAGTCATCTTAGGAATGGAATGTCTGACTTTTCTCCTATTTTGGCGGAATTATGGCATCTGGTGCATCTGACTGAGTCAGGATGATGTGGGTCAGAAAGGGTCTGACCCCCTGGTCCCATGGAGTCCCAACAGTTATGACCAGAGGGGCATGTCAAATCTTAGGGAGGGTAGCGGGTCAGTTTTCACACTTTTTCCAGGTAGAGAGACACATGGCCTACACATTGGTGTAATCCATTTTTTCGTCCGGACGTTCGTATCAGAGTAAAGTGAGAATTACGCTAAATATTAGCCCAAGTATTCTGCAGTACTTCTTCTATGACAAGGTGGACAGGATGATACCATCTAGACACATCTTTCTGTTACATAATAACTGGGAATACTCTTTGTCATCTTTCATAAATCTATGAACAATGTTACAGATGGAGGCTGAATACAAAAGATGGAGGTTCACTGTGTCCTTCAAGCCATATGTAGCCTGACAAAATTATCAGTATCATGTTGAAATGCTTATACATCTTTCAACAATATTGGTGGAATGTTGTCCTGAATGCGGCAATTCACTCTTCAAGAGGGCGCTGTTTTTCACCAAAATATGAGAAGACGTCGTTGTAGATCACACCGGATCCGAAGAAAGCATCTTTTACATCCCGAAGATGAATCGTCTGTCGGCAGGGTTGAAAGTCGCTCACTGCTCCACCTTCCAAAGGACCAGACCCATCACCCTTCTTCGTACTCACAAGAACATGTCTACGGTTGGCATCAACATTGGCAGCCGTCCAGAAGATGAAGCGCGCGCCGTTGGCTCACGCGTCAAGAAGTTTCTTACGGTCGAGAACTTGAACCCTCGTGTAGTAGAGGCCGAGTATGCTGTCAGAGGAGAGCTCGTCATTCGAGCGGAAGAACATCAAAAGACGTTGAAAGAGCAACAGGTGCGGACATTCTCGTTCGAGTTCTGATGGATGACAGACTTCCGGCGTTAGAAAGCTTCCTTTCGATGATCTCGTCTTCTGTAACATTGGAAACCCACAGTCATTGCAGCAGAAACCGTTGACGTTCTTCAGACAATATCTGTCTTTGATGGAAAATCCAGATCTCTTAAAAGAACCTCTCATCGAGAAGATCTATCCCGCCGATGTGAGGACGCATCCAACACCCTTCCTCTTCTTCCATCCATCGACATCACATCGTCTCACATACACATCAGGTCATTCGAAGGGCCAAAGATCGTATCTCCAAATTCCCAGGCACCGGTGCTTACTCTCACAGCAAGGGCCTCCCCTTCGTTCGCAACGCCATCGCTCAATTCCTCCACAAGCGAGACGGCATCCCTGCCAACCCAGAGGACTTGTACCTCTACAACGGTGCCTCACCCGCCGTACAGAACGCTCTCAGATTATTTGTCAAGGGAGAAGAAGACGGAGTGAGATTTCGACGGAATTTCAAATGCTGATCTTCATGCAGATCATGATCCCCATTCCACAGTATCCACTGTACTCTGCATCTATCAAGTTGCTGGGAGGAACACAGTTGGGATATTACCTCGACGAAGAGAAAGAATGGTCCACAGACATCTCCGAGCTGGAAAGGTGACGTTCTACACCGTTGTAGATGGAATATTCACCGGAAGCAGAGTCTACAACGACAGCGTGTCGAGGGGCGTCACCCCACGCGCCCTCGTGGTCATCAACCCTGGTAACCCCACCGGTCAGGTCCGTCTACAACGCGCCGCTCTCGTTCACCCCCCACAGGTACTCAGCGAGGCCAGCATGCAGGCCGCCATTCGATTCTGTCAAGAGAAGAAGGTCGTCCTGATGGCTGATGAAGTGTACCAAGAGAACGTGTACATCAAGAAGGACAGACCCTTCAACTCTTTCAAGAAGGTGATGACGTGTTATGACGTCATTTAATAAGTTAGGTGATGTACAATATGGAAGAGAGATTTCACGGGTTGGAGTTGTTCAGTTTCCACTCCATATCCAAGGGCTTCCTGGGAGAGTGTGGTCACCGCTGCGGTTACGTGGAGGTACGTACGATCACGTGATCAGATCACGTGACACATACAGATCACAAACGTCGACGAAGAAGTGAAGGCACAGATGTACAAGCTGTCTTCCATCCTTCTCTGCCCCAACACCTCCGGTCAATTACTGGTGAGTCCATCGCCCTCACTTCTCACAAATGTCGACACAATTGTAGATGGAGTGCATGGTCGATCCACCGAAAGAAGGAGACGAATCCCACTCTCTCTACGTCAAGGAGAGAGATGACATCTACGATTCTTTAAAGAGGAGAGCTCAGAAGCTTACAAACTTCCTCAACACCTTGGAAGGAGTCACGTGTAACTCTGCAGAAGGTGATGGAATTCTATAGAAGACGATTGATGGTGGTGTAGGTGCCATGTATGCCTTCCCCCAGATCAGACTGCCCGACAAGGCCGTCGCCGCCGCGAAAAAGGTGGGAAAAAAACCGGACGATTTCTACGCCATCCGTCTTCTAGACGCAGCCGGTGTGGTCGTGGTGCCTGGATCGGGTTTCGGACAGAAGGACAACACACTCCACTTTAGAACTACCTTCTTACCCCCCGAGAGCCAGATCGAGGGTGTCATGAAGAGATTGGGAGAATTCCACAAGAAGTTTATGGATGAATACAGATGATCGAGTC